>WOXC01004736.1:0-34202 GCA_011680675.1 Gymnobelideus leadbeateri | reverse complement strand
CTTTAAAAATCAAATAAGAGAAGTGGAGGAAAAATTGGAAAGAGAAATGAGAAGGATGCAGGAAAAGTATGAAATGAGGGTCAACAGCCTGACTGAGGAAATTAACACCTTAAAAAATAGACTGGCAAAGGAGGCCCAAAAGGGCAATGAGGAGAAGAATGCCTTAAAAATCTGAATTTGCCAGATGGAAAAAGAATCTCAAAAGCTCACTGAGGAGATTCATTCCTTCAGAGTTAGACTGGAGCAAATGGAAGCTAATGACTTTATGAGAAATCAAGATGTGTTAAACAGATCCAAACAAACAAAAGATTAGAAGGCAATGTGAAATATCTCATGGGAAAAACCACTGACCTGGAAAATAGATCCAGGAGAGACAATTTAAAAAATTATTGGACTACCCAAAAGCCATGATCAAAGAAAGAACCTAGAAATCACCCTTCAAGAAATTCTCAAGGAAAACTGCCCTGATGTTTTAGATCCAGAGGGCAAAATAGAGGTTGAAAGAATCCACCTATCACCTCCTGAAAAAGATCCCAAAAAGAAAACTCCCAGGAATATTATAGCCAGGTTCCAGAATCCCCAGATCAAGGAGAAAATACTACAAGCAGCCAGGAAGAACAATTTCAATATTGTGGAAACACAATCAGAATAACCCAGGACCTGGCAGCTTCTACACTGAGGGATCGAAGGGCATGGAATATGATATTCCAGAGGGCAAAAGAACTGGGAATGAACCCAAGGGTGACCTACCCAGCAAAACTGAGTATTTTGTTTCAGGGGAAAATATGGTCATTCAGTGGAATAGAGGACTTTCAAGCATTCTTTTTTTTTTTTTTTAAAGCAATTGGGGTTAAGTAACTTGCTCAAGGTTACACGGCTAGTCATTATTTGTGTGAGGGTGCTCATTTTCTGAGGCTGGGTCTGATCTCGGGTCATCCCAACTCCGAGGCCAGCGCTCCTACTCACTGCGCCACCTAGCCGCCCCTTTTAGGGCAATTGGGGTTAAGTAACTTGCCCAAGGTTACACAGCTAGGTTTTTTTGTTTGTGTGGATTAAGTGTAGGAGGCTGGCTCTGAACTCAGGTCCTTCTGACTCCAGGGCCGGCACTCTATTCACTGCGCCACCTAGCCGCCCCCCTTTCAAGCATTCTTGAGGAAAAAACCAGAATTGAATAGAAAATTTGACATTCAGACACAAGAAGCAAGAGATGCCTGAGAAGGTAATCAGGGAAAAGAAATCAAAAGGAACTTATCAAAGTTGACCTATTTACATTCCTACATGGAAAAACAATAATTGTGACTGATGAAACCTTTCTCAGTATGAAAATAATGGAAGAAGGGTGTATGGGCATATAACACATATGTGAATGTGTGTATATATGTTTGTAGTTATACATGGATAGAGGGCATAGGTCGAATCTGTTGGGAAGGGATATTACTTAAGGGGTGAAATTATGAGGTGAGAGAGGAAAGTGGCAAGAGGAGATGGGGAGAGACAGGGTAGGGTAAACTATCTCATGTAGAAGAAGCAAGGGGAAGTGGTTGCAGGGGAGGGGAAGAAAAGGAAGGCAAAAAAACAAAACCATATTCTCATTGAATCTGGCTCAGGGAGAGAATGACATACATACTAAATGGAATATCTCACCCTGCAGCAGAATAGGGGGAAGGGGATGAGAGGGGGGATGATGGAGGGGAGGCCATTCTGGGGTGAGGGAAGGTTGGAAATACCCACTATCAAAGAGGGACAGGATCAAAGTAGGGAATGGACCAGGTGGGAGGGAATTATAAGCAGCCTTTTACAATATATCTTCTATGGTAATGTTTTGCATAGCTATACATGTACCACACATACTGAATTACTTATCTTCTCAGAGGGAGTGGGTGACAAGGGAGGAAGGGAATGGATCTGAAATTCGAGGTCTTAAAATTAAATGTTTCAAATATATATATAAATACTATTATTTTGCATGTAATTGGGAGATAAGATGTGCAGGCATTGGGACACAGAGATTCACCAGCTCTAATGGAAAAGTCAAAGGGGGTATGGGAGAAGATATGGGAGAGAGCAAATTGGATGAGGGGATATCTTGTGGGACTGCTATTCTGGGATGGTGGGTAGGGGAAAAATGGGGGAAAATTGTAACTCAAAATCTGGCGGAAATGAACGATGTAAACCAGAAGTTAATAAAGCATTTGTTAAAATAATAAAAAAAGAATCATCATAAAAATACAAGTCATTCCCCAATTGATAAATGGTCAAAGGATATGAATAGGCAGTTTTCAGAGGAAGAAATGAAAGCTATCTATAGTCAAATGAAAAAATGCTCTAAATCACTATTGATTAGAGAAATACAAATCAAAACAATTCTTATGTACCACACCACACCTATCAGATTGGCTAACATGTCAAAAAAGGAAAATTATAAATGCTGGAGAAGATGCAGGAAAATTGGAACACTAATTCATTGTTGGTAGAGTTGTGAACTGATGCAATCATTTTATAGAGCAATTTGGAAGTATGTCCAAAGGGTGATAAAAATGTGCATGCCCTTTGACTCAGCAATACCACTTGTAGGACTATATCCCAAAAAGATCATAAAAATGGGAAAAGGACCCATATGTACAAAAATATTTATAATAGCTCTTTTTGTGGTGGTCAAGAATTGGAAATTGAGGGGATGCCCATTAATTGGGGAATGGCCGAACAAGTTGTGGTATATGAACGTAATGAAATACTATTGGTACTGTAAGAAATGATGAGTAGACAAACTTCAGAAAAACCTGGAAAGACATAAATGAACTGATGCTGAGTGATGTAAGCAGAGCCAAGAGAAAATTGTACACAAGTAACAGCCACATTATGCAATGACTGACTTTGACGGCCTTCACTCTTCTCAGCAATGCAAGAACCTAAAACAACTCAGAAAGATTTATGATGGAAAATTCTATCCACATCCAGAGAAATAAATATGGAGTCTGAATGCAGATCAAAGCATGCATTTGCTCTCTTTTTGTTTTGTTTTGTTTTTTCTTTCTCATGGTTCCTTCCATTCATTCTAATTCTTCTATACAACATGACTAATGTGAAAATGTGTTTAATAAGGATATATGTGTGTGTGTGTGTATGTGTGTGTGTGTGTGTGTAGAGCCCATATCAGATTGCACGCCTGTCTTGGGGAGGAGAAGGGGAGGGAGGCAGAGAAAATTTAAGACTTATGGAAGTGAATGTTGAAAACTAAAAATAAATAGATTAATGTTTAAAAAAATAATAATCATGACAGGTCAGCACACATATTGAAGTGGAAACAGACAATTAAACTGGTGTTCAGGAGACCTTAGTCCCAATTGTAATGTTTATATAAACTACCTTTTTGGGCCTCAATTTCCTCACCTATAAAATGGGCTAGACACTTACTTCACTTCCAGATCTAAGTGTAGTAATCTTTTGCTAGATTCATTTTTCTCCCCCAGAGAAAAATGATATTTTAAAAAGTTTTAAAATAGTGAATATTAAAAAAAAAACTTTCGGGGACTTGAACTTAGAGAATCTCTTTTCTCTAAGCCCCAAGGCTCTTTGGCATATATAGAAATCACAAAGGGGGATTGGAACTATGTAAAATCCATTGTAATAGATCTGTCACTGGCCCCCACTTAACCATTCTTTCCTGAGCAGGGAACTTTGATATGCTTATTTTCAGAAAAGCGTGTTCATTCAAGCTGTTGCTAATTGCTAGATTAGTCATAGAGTAATGTTTATTTGAAGGGTGTGGAAATATTGTTATTCAGAGTAGAAATCAGATATTATGTATGAATTGAAACAGGTTTGCCCATTAGTAATATTTGATGTGCTGCTCTGTTCCATCATGGCAATAAAAACGGTTGCATGTCAAACAGATGTATATTTGTTGCAGCTATCAAATTCACAGTGTTGTCTTTCCTTCAGTTTTATGTCCCAAGAAATGTAGCAACTTGGAAACTTTAGTGGACAGGCCATATATTACCAGTGGAATTTTTAAGAGGCTATAAGCTACTGATGACTGAAAATGAACTACATAAGAATACCATGCTTATTCCAAATTCTAAGCCTTCAAAAATATTATTTTTCTTTTTTATCCACTTAATAATATTTTTTCCAATTACATTGCAAAGATAGTTTTCAAAAATCACTTTTACAGAACTTTGAGTTCCAAATTTTTTTCTCCCTCCCCAAGACAGCATGCTATTTGAAATAGGCTATACACATACAATCATGAAAATACTATTTTTCATGGAAATAATATTCTCATTCTTTTTTTCTGAAAATTATGGCTTATTGATTTTTAATTTTTTTTTTTGTTTTGGGGTCAGTTAGGTAATGCAGTGAATAGAACACTGGCCCTGAAGTTAGGAGGACCTGAGTTCAAATTCAGCCTCAGCTACTTAACACAAAAACTATAGCCATGTGACCTCGGGCAAATCACTTAACTCCAATTGTCCTCCAAAAAGAAAAGCAAAAAAAAATTGCTTTAAATAACAACTAAAATCACCACCTCTATTTACATACTAGAACAGGACAAATAGAATTGTACATGAAATTATGAATGTGTATGGCTCACTTTTCAATTTAAGAATATGGTATATTCAATATGTCACTTTCAGAGCTGTCCTGTTTGTCTGTGACTCTTCCTTGTCTTGTTCTTTTTTGTGTATTTAGAAAATAAATATTAGTAATTTCCTCTTTTTTCTTTCATCATTTTTACCTGCTTTTGTCAACCCTATTCCTAGTCCTTTTCTCCCTTCTGTATCCTCTTCCCTGCCATACACACATACATACTGAAATAAGAAAAGACAAATAAAACCTTTGTCATAAATAAGCATGGCCAACCAAAACAAATTTCCACTTTAGCTGTATCTGAAAATGAATGTCTCATTCTGTATTTTGAGACCATCACCTCTCTGTCAAAAGGTAGAAGCATGTTTAAGCATTGGTACTCTAAAATAGTGATTGGTCATTGAACTAATTAGAGTCCTTTTAAGTCTTTCAAAATTGTACTTATATTGTTAATCTTATATTGTTGTTCTTGCTGTTCTGGTTCTGCTCACTTCAATCTACATTATTTTATACAAGTCTCTCCAACTTTCTTTGAAATAATCCCTTCCATAAATTCCTATGGAACAATAATGTTTCATTACATTCGTATTTGTTCAATCACTCCCCAAATTATGGGCAATTCCCCCCTTAGTTTCTTTTCTTTGTGATAACAAGAAGAGCTACTATAAATATTTTTGTACATTGGTTCTGGAACTACCACCTCCACCCTGATTTGTACTGGCAAATAAGATCCCCAGAGCTCACTTACCCTGTGAGGCTCTAAGATCAGCTTGGAGAGTTTGGGGGGAATTTTTCATTTAAATGCTATTGCTTATAAGCCCGCCAAAACCCTATTGCTGATTTTTCCCTCCCCCCACCCCATAATTATAGGTTGATATAAATTAGCCAGTTAGATATAATTAGCTTTTAATAAGAGGTATTTATTAAGGAGATAGAGGAAGTAAGAATGGTTGATTTAAACACTGTTTTCTTCAAAGTCTTTGACTCATCTCCCATAAGTATATACAGAATCCAGGGGAAAATAGGCTCAAGCTTAGAGACCACATATGACTGTCATAGAATTCTTTTTGCTGGAGTCTTCAAGATGTTCCCTTAATTATAGTGTTGTTTTTCTACTGGGCTCTTTGGAAAGCCTTGATTTTTACTTTCCTCAGTGTGTCTAGCTTATTCACAGCTCCTAATGTAGACATTGCTGCCAGTTACTGTCATATTCCAAGGACATTGCTACAATGCCAGTGAAAAAGTCAAAATTCTCGGTGTTCTTAGTTCACCAGGACTACCTCTGGCCAAAATGCAGTTGGAGATGGGAGAGGAGAACAAGGGTAAAGATAAAATACTATCTACCTCCCTGCCACCCCAATCAATTCCTTCTTAGAGGCTTGACTGGAGTAATCCATGACTAAGTTGTAAACACTTGACTGCCCTGGATTCCAAAATGATGTGATAGTGTATTGATGACCCACAGGCAGTGACTGAATTTCCCAACCAATCAAAACACACATCCTGTACAATGCACTCCAGTTTATTCAATGGCTTTCAATGACATCTAAAGTGATCAAGGACTTTCTCACACTTAGTCTAAGGTTTATTAGTGATTGATGCAACTGAGAAGAGTTTTCACTTGGTTAATGAATATATCAGGGAATAGAATCTTGGCACTTTAAATGAGATGATATGATTCGATTGATTAATTCAATCTACACATAACCCTTAGATACTTTTGGGTCTTTGTAGGCCTAGTAGTGTTATAATGGGATGTACAGGATGTTATAGTGGAATGGGAGAATGTAAACAATTTGTTCCAACTTGCCAAGAAGGCAGTTAAAGGAGGTTCTACGGAGTACTTAGAGCTGGGTTCTGATGACTCTGGAAGAGAGAGTGAGTCCAACAACTTTGTGCAATTTTGCCTCACTTAAATCCAATTTATGCACAAACCTAAAGACATCACTCATACCATTTTGCAATTTTTATCTACCTCAAAGTCCTTTGGAAATGGGCAAGTGATGAAACAGTAGGTGTAGATACATTGGGAGCTATAATCACAACCCTGCACACAGGTGACCTATGCCATAAAGTCATCTTCTCATGGGACTGAAGCAGCAGTGGGATTTGGCAGCCTCCTGGATATCTGAACAGCCTTTTAAAAGAACCACACTACTCATTTCCAGGCATGAAGAAGGGCCTAGAAAAGGTTCCCTAAAAATTATCAGTTTCACATGGCCTAACCTTGGCCTGCTAACCATGGCAGATAAGGGTCCTTCTCTGTGGTAAAAACACACAAAAAATGTGCAAAAGCTTTTGTGAAGATGATTCCACTCACCATTGGTACTTGGAATGTGCATCTGGTTTTTTTTTTTTACTTCTCCAGGGTATAATTGTATTGCTTGATATAAGATGTTCATCTCAAGGCAGCATTAATAATGATAGCTTACATTTATATATCACTTTAAGATTTGGAAAGTATTACATATGTTATTTCATTCAAGACTTACAACAGCCTGTAAGGTAGGTGTTCTTACCATTCCCATTTGATTACTGAGGCTCAGAGAGATTAAGAACAGACCCTCACACATACTAGGCACTTAATAAATGCTTTTTGATTGAATGACTGATTAAGTGTACACCCAGTAGACCAAAAATATGAATACCCTTGTGACAGAACTTAGCAGGTATTACATTACATTACAAATAGCAGCCCCGAGTAAAACAAGGCTAGCAAATGAAGGCTAGCCTCCTGAAGTTGGAGCTGGATACACATTTTTCTGGAGTGGTTGCAGTGATGGGAAGTTCTGTGGATCTGATGCAGGTTTCACAACCAAATATAATCCAGTAAACTAGCTTGTATGCCTCCCCAAAAGAAGTGAATGATAGGCTCATGACAATGCAACTGTCACTTGCAGGAAAGTGCCATGCCACCATCATCATGCATATGCTCCCACCATGATGAACTCTGATGAAATCAAAGAAAATTTTTATGAAGACTTAGAGACCCTCATTGTCATTGTGTTAAAAGAGGTCAAGTTTGTAATTCTGGGTAACTTTAATGCCAGAGTATGCATAGACTGTTAGACATGGCAGGGACTCCTTGGGAGGAATGGAGTCAGAAATAGCAACAGCAGTGGTCACTTGCTATTTAAGACTTGTACATCTCATTAGCTTCTAATCCCCAACACTGTTTTCCCTTCACCTAGACACAATAAGACTTAGTGGATGCACCCTCACAGCAAATATTGGCTTTTATTAGTCTATGTCATTATAAGGAGAAGAGACAGACAAGATGTGAGAATGAGAAAGGTAATGTGTGGTGCAGAGTGCTGGACAGATCATAGACTTATCCATTTCAAGCTAAACATTCACATTCAACAAAAGTAGCAACCACAAAGTAAGACAACTACCAGAAGACTTAATGTCAACTATTTAGAATGTTTCTCTAGCCGTCAACAGTTTGTCACTAAATTGGAGGGAAAGCTGAGCCAACACAGGGCTGGCAACAGTGGAAGAGAAAAGATGTGGGCAGATTTCAGAGATTTGCTGTGCAGCACCACATTTACTCATCTGGCCAGAACACTCAAAAACACCAAGATTAGTTTGATGAAAATGATGGGGAAATTCAAAGTTACTAAATGAAAAATGAGAACTCTACATGGTTTACCAGCAGGATAATTTATCCATCTCTAAGAAGGCAGCATTTAACTTCATCAAAAGTGAAGTGCAAGAGAAGCTTAGAGAGATGTAGAATTCTTGGCTCAGTAAGAAGGCAGATGAAATTCAGTTTTATGTTGATAGTAACAATCCAAAGCACTTTTTAAAAAATGGTATTTTATTTTCCCCCAGTTACAAGTAAAAATTTTTAACATTCATTTTTAAGCAAGTAACTTTTTTATTGAAATATTTGTGTATGTATATATATTATAAATAGTATTTTATTTTTCCAATTACATATAAATATAGTTTTCAGCATTCATTTTTATAAGATTTTGAGCTCCAAATTTTTCTCCCTCCTTCCCTCCCTTCCTCTCTCCCCCAAAATGGCAAGAAATCTGATATAGGTTATACATGTGTAATCATGTTAAACATTAGTCATAACAAAAGGGGAAAACCATGAAAAGATAAGCAAAAATAACAAAAAAGTGAAAATAGTATGCTCTGGTCTGTGTTCAAACTCCATAGTTCTTTCTCTGGATATGGATAACATTTTCCATCATGACTCTTCTGGAATTGTTTTGGAATATTGTATTGTTAAAAAGAGCTAAGTCTAACATAGTTGATCATTGTACAATATTGCTATTAATGTATATAATGTTCTCCTGGTTCTACTCACTTCACTCAGCATCAGTTCATATCTTTCCAGGTTTTTCTGAATTCTGCCTGCTCATCATTTCTTTTAGCACAATAGTATGCCATTATATTAATATGCCACAACTTGTTCAGCCATTCCCCATAGCATTCATTTTTTTAAAAATTGAGTTCCAAATTTTCTAGCCCTCTCCCTCACCTCCTACTTCCTGGTAAGCAATTTGATTTAGGTTATATATGTTCAATGTATTTTTCCAATTACATGTAAATATAGTTTACATGTAAAACATCTTTTTTTTTTTTTTGCCTTTTGGAGGGCAATTGGGGTTAAGTAACTTGCCCAAGGTCACACGGCTAGGCTTTTTTGTTTGTGTGTGCGTTAAGTGTCTGAGGCTGGATCCGAACTCAGGTCCTTCTGACTCTAGGGCCGACGCTCTACTCACTGCACCACCTAGCTGCCCCCATGTAAAACATCTTACTAAATATGTTGTATACATGCAAAACATATTCCCATATTAATTATGTTGTGAAAGAAGACACAGACCAAAAGGGAAAAAAAGCCAATGAAAAAACAACAGAAAGTGAAAACTTGTATGTTTTGATCTGCATTCAGACTCTTATCAGTTCTTTCTCTGGAGGTGGATAGCATTTTTTCATCAAGCCCTTTAGAATTGTCTTGGATCATTGTATTGCTGAGAATTCAGTTAATCATCATACAGCACTGCTGTTACCATGCAAAATGTTATCCTGGTTCTGCTCACTTCTCTTTGCATTGGTTCATATAAATCTTCCCAGGTTCTGCTCATCATTTCTTATAGCACAGTAACATTCCATTATCACTTGTTCAGCTATTCCCCAGTTGATGGGCATCCCCTCAATTTCCAATTCTTTGCCACTACAAAAAGAGCTGCTATAAATATTTTTGCACAAATGGGTCCTCCCCTTCTTCTTAAAAAAATCTCTTTGGGATACAGACGTAATAGTAGTATTTCTGGGCATACAGTTTTATAGCTCTTTGGGCAGAGTTCCAAATTGCTCTACAGAATGGTTGGATCAGTTCACAACTCCACCAAGAGTTCACTAATGTCTCTATTTTCACACATCTCCTCCAAATGTTATTATTTTCCTTTTCTGTCATATTAGCCAATTTGATAGGTGTGATGTGGTACCTCAGAATTGTTTTAATTTTCATTTCTCTAATCAGTAATGATTTAGATCATTTTCCCATGTGACCTTAGATAGCTTTGATTTTTTCATCTGAGAACTTCCTGGTCATATACTTTGACAATTTATCAATTGGGGGACCAAAGTACTTTTATGATGCCCTGAAGGCTATTTATGGGCCAAAGACCCATGGTGCATCTGAACCATTCAGCACTGATGGAGCCACATTTATTAGTGATAAGGACACAATCCTGGAGAGAAAGGTTGAACACTTCCATAATATTCTCAAAGTGCCATCATCAACCAATGTGAAGCCATTTACTATATACCTCAGGTTGAAGTCAATCCCTCTCTAGCTAAACTTCTAGTTGAAAAAAAGATTTTGGGGGAGTTCCTGAGGGGCTCCCCCCCCAACCTTGGTCAATCGCTGCTAGTCCACAGAGCTCCAAGCTTTTCCCGCCCGAGAAGCTGCTGCCGCCTGGGCCTCCCTCTGCCCTTTGCCCCCGTCTCCCCGTTCCCTTCCTCCCCGGGATGAACATGGCGTCTGCCCTAGAGCAGTTCGTGAACAGCGTCCGGCCGCTCTCCGCTCAAGGGCAAATGACTCAACTTTGTGAATTGATAAACAAAAGTGGAAAACTTCTAGCAAAAAATTTATCCCATCTTGATACAGTGCTTGGTGCTTTGGACGTACAAGAGCATTCCTTGGGGGTCCTTGCAGTTCTGTTTGTGAAGTTTTCTATGCCCAGTGTCCCTGACTTCGAAACATTATTCTCACAGGTTCAGCTTTTTATCAGCACTTGTAATGGGGAACATATTAGATATGCAACAGACACTTTTGCTGGTCTTTGCCATCAATTAACAAATGCTCTCGTGGAAAGAAAACAGCCCCTGCAAGGAATTGGCATCCTCAGACAAGCCATAGACAAGATGCAGATGAATACAAACCAGCTGACCTCAATACACGCAGATCTCTGCCAGCTTTGTTTGTTGGCAAAATGCTTTAAGCCTGCCCTCCCCTATCTGGATGTGGATATGATGGACATTTGTAAGGAGAATGGGGCTTATGATGCAAAGCACTTTTTATGTTACTACTACTATGGTGGAATGATCTACACGGGGTTAAAGAACTTTGAAAGAGCACTCTACTTTTATGAACAGGCCATAACTACTCCTGCCATGGCAGTCAGTCATATTATGTTGGAATCTTATAAGAAGTATATTCTAGTTTCTTTGATATTACTGGGCAAAGTTCAACAGCTGCCAAAATACACTTCTCAGATTGTTGGTAGATTCATTAAGCCCCTTAGCAATGCTTACCACGAATTAGCACAAGTTTATTCAACCAATAATCCATCAGAACTCCGAAATCTGGTAAACAAACATAGTGAAACTTTCACTAGAGATAACAACATGGGGCTGGTTAAGCAGTGTTTGTCCTCTCTTTATAAGAAGAACATTCAAAGGCTAACAAAGACATTTTTAACATTGTCATTACAAGATATGGCAAGTCGTGTACAATTGTCAGGACCTCAGGAGGCAGAAAAATATGTCCTTCACATGATAGAAGATGGTGAAATTTTTGCAAGTATTAATCAAAAGGATGGTATGGTCAGTTTCCATGATAATCCTGAAAAATATAACAATCCAGCTATGCTTCATAACATTGATCAAGAGATGCTGAAATGTATAGAGCTTGATGAGCGGCTCAAGGCCATGGATCAAGAAATCACAGTGAATCCTCAGTTTGTGCAGAAGAGTATGGGCTCACAAGAAGATGATTCAGGAAGCAAGCCATCCAGTTATTCTTGAAATTAACATTTTCTGTGCTTTAAACTGAAAGAGCCACCACTTTGGCCATTGGAAATGTGAGAGTGGCAGGGAGGACTCAGACTGTTTTATCTGGACAATAAGAAATTAAATTTTGTTTTGACATCTTCAGTCCTATATACTTTCAAAAGTTTTCTCTCCACAAAGAAAGTTTGAGATCTTTTAAAGTCTCTTGTGGATTTATTTATCTTCAGATTAACATCGTTAATGCATTAAATAACCTACCTTTTGTTTTAAATGGCTTGGATGTTGCTGTGTTCCTGTAGCACTTTTTTTCCCCTTCTGGAAACAATTTTCTTCCGTGAGAAACAGGGACAGAAGAGTACTAGTTATTATTTGAAAGCTTTTTTGGCTCCTTAAAGTCAATGATAGTTTGGTTTTACCAAACAAAAAAAAAAAAAAGAAGGGGAGAATGGGGTTTACTTGAAAGGCAAAAGCTATTTAAGACTTTATGGACTTTGTAGACTTGGACATTGCCTAGTAGATTTGGCAAAATTAATTTTTAGTTTTCAGAGGAACCAAAATATTTACACAGTCTGCTGGTACTGGTGTAGAATTGAAAATTAAAGGGATGATATGAAAAAATTTTAAGCACTTTCCAAAATAATGGTGCATGCAATACCCTTTTATAGTCTTGAACGTAGCTTCCCCCCCCCCCCCTGGCCATTTTAGTCTCTTCATTTGGTATGCACCTGATTTGTTTTCTTACTTCTTGTTAGTAGCGTTTTCAATTAAGTTGCAATTAGCATGATTTTGTTTTGATTACTCAGTGAATCTCATTCAGAGTTCAGAGATTAATTTGGCTATCAGTTTCTCTGAGTTCACCCTATAGTGTTGCAGGGTTTATATAAATTAAAACTTTTGAATTTTGCCATAATGAAAAGTTTCAGATCAAAAAACATCAAGATTACTTTGGTCTCAAACTAAAAGATACATGTTTTTTCTAACAACGTTCAGTTTTTTAAATTGTTGACATGCTTTTGTGTGCCTTTTTTAGTGGAGAGTGTTAGCAAATCAGGTTTTCATTATTTAAAACTCATGAACCTCATTGTTATTACCCATATTATGAACTAAATGTAGGCTCTTACTTGCAATGAAGGATTTTGTAAGACAACATAGCCCTTTTTTAGTTTTTTCATCTCTACTTTTGCTTCATTGTTTTTTAACCAGGTTGTGCTTTTCTGTTCCTTTAGCTGAAGGGTCTTAAATTTATAGCTCTGAAATGAACTTAAATTACTGACTTATTTGTGATGGAAATAATGGTGTCCTGTTGTGGAAAGTCAGTTATTGAGAAGGGACATACTCTAAAGTATTTTCTTTGTGTGTTTGGAACCCCTAAAACCTAAGTAAAGTTAAGTAGTTAGTCATGAAACACTCTATATGTTAGAGAAACTTGGCGTTATTGCAGAGTGCTGGCCTGGTCTTTAGAAGATCTGGCATCTAGTCCAGGTTCTGTCCTTAGCCAGCTGTGTGGCTTTGGACAAGACATCCATTCTCTGGGCCCCCTTTTTCATCTCTAAAATGAGCAGGTTGGGTTAGATCCCTAAGATCCTTTGTGACTCTGAATTCTCTGACTTTATAAGATTAGCACTCGCATAATCCAAGACTCAGTTTTTGGAAACAAAAGTAAAGGAAAAAAAATACCTGCTCTGATGTGAAAGAATTTCATTCTTAACAGTTTGCAGTGTTTCCATTCCTGCCTGTAGTAGATACTTATGCCTTGGCTCAGGATAGTCTTTGGCTTCTTCCAGTGATGAGAGAAAAACAAGCTATTGAAATCTATTTTTGTTCTTCAGTACGAAGCAGTGACCCTTGATGTCTTTTTTTAACCCCAAATCGACTGTATCTGAATTACCAGGATCTACAATAAAAGCTGTCTGAGACACTGTGGTAGGCAGCTTAGAATTTTGATAGAATAACTCCTTATTGTGGAGATTATTCATTCTTTTCTATAGTGGATCCAATAAAAACATGCCATTCACCCTTGTTGCCTTTTCCCTGTTTCATCCTGCCATCCTGTGAATTAGTTAATGATGTTACATCTATTTGGGGTTATCTTGTAAGTCTTGTAGAGGAAATGATCATTGAACTTAGGACATTGGTGCCTAAGAAGTATATTGCTTGGGCTATTAGTATGGGCAATTTTTTAACCAACAAACCTTCCAACATGGTGGTTGAAATAGCATGGGTTATATATGTTATTTCATTAATAATTCACATCTATATAGCACTTTAAGGTTTGCAAAGCACTTTCCTCACAACAGTAGGTAGGTAGTTCAAGTATCATCTTCCCCATCTTACATTTGGGGAAATCAGCTCTAAGAAGTTTTAGCCCGTTCTCAAAGAGCTAGTAAGTGGCAGAACTTGAACCCAGGTCTCCTGACTCTTAAATCTAACACCGTTTCAACTATGCCATAGTAACCTCTTCATTGGTTCAGCAGTAAGATGCTTTTGTGAAAACTCTTGCATATCTAACACCTGTAGTATTTTATGTGAGCCAGAACTCGGCATATATACAGCTATGGTGTCTAAGGTACTATTTAAAGAATTATTGGCTAAATGTTCTAGGGATGACAATGGGAAGATGTTTTTAAGCCAAAGAATGTCATCACTGAGCAATAAAAGTGGGGAATTTTCTGTTCCATGTTGATGGCATCATTTAAAATAATTGTGTTATTCACTGATTAAATATTTCCCTAAAGCTATTAGAATTGAAGGATTCCAATTAATTCCAGTGAAGGATACTAAAAAGTAGCCTTTGTAATAGAGCAGTGGTTCCCAGCATTTTCATGTATAAAGATCCTATTTACATCCAAAACTTGCAAAGCTTCCCCACATAATAGTAATTGTCTTTTTACTACCTGTTGATTGTGAAAAGGCAGAATGGCAAAAAGCTACTATGTATTCATATAGTCTTTGAATTTTGCATTTAATTATCACAATAGCAAAAGAAATGATATCATTATTATATCATAAAAAATTCCAGACACATGATATTACCATAAATATTTATGTTGCATACTTTGTAGAGTTCAGAATGATAATGCTTTGTGCACATATGGAGTCATAGAAACCCCCTATGATAACTTATTATACCATGGACCCCAAGGTCGTGAACCACTGTTGTAGAGAAAAGTGTCTGTTTCAACAGGGGATTTTATAGTGGGGAAATTCCCTAAATCTTAGATTTTAAAACTGCTTATTTCAATCTTGTCAGTGCTCTAAACCATCAATATTCTTCAATTGCCCTGACATGTCCAGATTCCCTTCTCTTTCTGTTAGATCCTACAGTGAAGTTGTAATTCTGAATTTCCTTTAGTTCTGAAAGATGTCATTGTATTATAAACAAAGAATTGTGCCTGTGTTGCAGATTGAACATTAGATTTTAAGAAAAAAGCTATATACATAAATTTGAACAGTTGGAAAGAGCATTTATTTTTTAAAAAGAAAAGATCAGCTATTTCTGTACATGAAAGTATTTGCACCTATATGAGAAATGCATTTAAGATAGACGGATTGATGATAAACAAAAATATCTACCTATGGCCTATTTCAAACCAGTAACTAAAATTACAATATATTTTTTGTTAGCTGCTGGTTCTAGGGATACAATAAACTCAAGTCTTATAAATAACTTAAAATTACAATGAAAAACTACATGGTGTTTGGTCAAAATCAATTACATTGGGACCCTCCCCCCCAAAACCAAAAATATGAAAGCCAAGTGACTGAAAAAGTAGCTTTCTGAAATTGCTTTGGTATGAATACTTTGAAAGATAGCTTGATGCTTAGTACATAGACAGCTGGCCTCAGAGTCAAGACCTGGGTTCAAGTGTTTTGTTTTGAGAAATATTGCCTATGTTATTGGTCAAGCCACTGAACAGACAACTCTCTAAGACTAGATGTTGCCAAGCAATTGCAGATCTCCAGTGGTAGAGGGAGGTCCTGATGCTAATAAAATCACAGATTTGGACAAAAAAAAAAAAAAGATTTTGAATACCATTAGTCTCCTTTCCTGTGACAAGGCTCCTGGTGCTGAATTTATTCCAGCAGAGATTTACAAGGCAGGGGGTTCACTACTCACACAAAAGCTGACAGAAATCTTCTGGTTTATATGGTGAGGAAGTTATCCCCTAGGAATTCAAAGATGGTTCCATTGTCGATCTCTACAAAGGAAAAGAAATAGGTTGTCCTGTGACAATCACAGGAAGGTCCCTCCCTTAGTCATCACTGGCAAGATTCTTGCCAGAGTTCTCCTTTAAAAGTTTGATCCTTCGTCTGGAAGATGGTCATCTACCTGAAAGCTAGTGTGGCTTCAGATAGTGCCAAGGAATGGCATAGTGTTTGCTGCCCAACAACTCCAGGAGAAATGCTAGGAGCAGAACAGATGTCTGTATACAACGTTCATTGATCCGACCAAGGCCTTTGATGGTGTCAGTTGTAATCAAAGAAGATGGAAGATCTTAGCAAAAAGTTTGGTTGCTTGGAGAATTTCATTTATGTTGCACATCAGCTCCATTACAGCATGTTTGTAGGGGATCTAGATAATAGATGATCCTCTCATACTTAGTCACCAGTGGAGTGAAACAGGGCTGTGTGCATGCTCCTATGCTTTTTAGCATGATGTTTCAGCAATGTTGTAAGACACTTTCAAAGAGTGTGAAAATGGCATCAAGGTCAGCTACTATACTGGTGCTAAATTATTTAACTTAGAAAAGGGCCCAAGCCAAGACTAAAAATGGAAGGAAAGTTGGTGAGTGACTTTTTGTTCACAGATGGCTGTACACTCAATGCAGCCTCTGAGGCTGAGATGTCACAGAGTATGGATTAATTCTTTGCCACTTGTACTAATTTTGGCCTGAAAATTAACACCAAGAAAACAGGTTTTCCACCAGCCAGCATGACACCATCTAAACATGGAAACATTGGTTATGGCAAATGGAGGAAATTTGAATGCTGTAGTTAAGTTCACTTGCCTTGACAGTATACTTTTCAGGATGTACACATAGATGATGAGGTTGACACATGTATTGCCAGAGCTGGCTCAGTGTTTAGGAAGCTCCAAAGGAAGGTGTGGGAGAGAAGAGGTATTAGGCTGTCTTGTCTATGAAACTGGAGATCTACAGAGCCATTGTACTGACCTCATTGCTGTATGCCTGTGAAACCTGGACAGTATACCAGCACCATGCCAAGAAACTGAGTCACTTCCATTTGAAGATCACCTGGCAGATAAGGTCCCAGACACTGAGATCCTTACTTCAGCTAAACTGCCAATCATTCAAACTCTATGGCAGACAGCACAATTCTGATGGACTGGCCACATTGTTTGAATGCCAGACATTTGCTTGCCTAAAAGACCATTTTACAGAGAACTCACACAAGGTAAGCACTCACATGGAGGTCAGAAGAAGAGATAGAAGAACACTCTAAAGGTCTCTCTGAAGAACTCTGGAATTGATTGAGAGACATGAAAGACACTGGCACAGGACCACCCAGAGAAGGGCAGTGTGCTCTACAAACAAAACAGAATTGCAGTAGCTCAAAAGGAATGCCATATGCACAAATTTAGAGATATTTTCATAGAGACTCTTTGTGCCTTAACCTATAGGAGAGCATTCTGAGTTCATATTGTTCTGATTGGTCATAGTCAGACAAATTATAACTTGACCCCAACAAAGTCATATCATTGTGGTCCTCTTTGATTACAAAGAACAACAACCAGGGCTATAAGTGAGTCAAAGGGTATGAATAGTTGAGTGATTTGGGGGCAGAGTTCCAAATTGCATTTTAGAATGTCTGACTCAATTCATAGTTTTACCATCAGTGCATTAGTGTGGCTATTCCCCAACTGTGACACCAGCATTTGTTATTTTCCTTTTTGGGAGATCTTTGCCAATCTAATTGATATTAAATGAAATATCAGAATTACTTCAATTTCCATTTCTCTTATTGTTAGTGATTTGGAGTATTTTTTCATATGGTTAGTGATAGCTTGGATTTCTTCCCTGTTCATATGCTTTGACCATTTGCCAATTGGGGAATAATTCTTGTCTTATAAATTTGAATAGGTTCCTTGTATATTTTGGAAATGAGACCGTAATCAGAGAAACTTGCAAAGATTTTCCTGCATTTGTTTCCCTTATAATATGGTTTTGATTGTGAAAAAAAAAACCTTTTATTTAATGGAAATTGTCCATTTTATGTTCTATGATTCTGCTTATCCCGTGTTTAGTTATGATTTCTTCTCCCATTCATAGTTGCCAATGGCATGTTCTTCCTTGCTACTCTAATTTGAATATGATGTGACCTTTTATATCTAAATCATGTACCCATTTAGAGATTATCTTAGTATGGGGTGTGAGATGTTGGTCTATACCTAATTTCTGCTAGACTTCTCAGTTTTCCTAGCAGTTTCTGTCACCCAGTAGCTGGAGTCATTCAGTTTTTCAAATGGTAGGTTACTGGGTTTATTTGCTTCTACATATTGTGTACCTAATCAGTTCCACTGTTTGGATTTTCTATTTTTTAACCAGTACCAAATAGCTCTGTAATATACTTTGAGATCTGACCCACACTGATACTTCCTCACCTCTAGCAAATGGAGGGATATACATTTTCACAATTCTTCCCCCAAACCAACTTTGGTCATGATAATTGTACAGCATTCAGTTTTGTTTATTGTTCTTTCTGTTTACATTATTACAGTTACCCTGTATATTGTTTTCCTTGTTCTGATTACTTCATCTTGCTTCTGTTTTCTACTATTTCTCTTTATTCTTCATAAGTATTGCTTTTATATAGTTACAATTATATTCTGTTACATAAAAGCATTTATTTATCGACTTCTCAATGGATATGCTTCTACTTGTTACCATTTCTATGCCATAACAACAACTTAAAATTGTTATAAATATTTGTGTATATATGGAAAATTTCTGTCTCTGATGTCCTAGCAATTAGATCTCTGGGCCAATGGAGATGAGCATGAGGGATGAGCAACCCTTCTTTTATTTTATTTTTTGCTTAATTCCAAGGTGTTTTTTTTTTTCAGAATGGTTAGACCAATTCACAGCTTCACCAGCAGTATACTAGTATGCCTGTCTTCCTCAGTCCTTCCATTCATGATTATATATTTATATTTATGCACATAAACATATACACACATGAGCATATCCATGTATGTACAAATATGTACATAGTTGTATATATATATATATATACATTAACATATGTTTATTTATATACATACCCTTTGATTCACTAGAACAAAGAATAACCTTAAAGATTCTCTCCCAAGAAGACGTTTCCATGTGTAGGATGACATCATATGAGGTATATGCAATCACAGAAGTAATATTTTTTATTGAGCTTCTAATTATCAATATCCAATAAAGGATAAAACACAGAGACATATATGCTCAAGGCTGTTTGTTAATATCATCAGATTATCATGTATATAGTTCAGCTGAAAGAGTGATTCCCTATCACTGGGGACATTCCCTGGGTGCTCTTTTTGCAGATGGCATTATGGTGATTGTATCAAACCCCAGAATACTAGGATCCTCTTCAATGAATTCCACAATCACATAAATAGAGATCAGTTTCCTTTTAAAATCCTTATAGGAAAAAATAGATTTAAAATGCATATTGTCTGAGCATATCTATCTATCTATCTATCTATGTAGATAGATAGATAGAGTTGAATAGGGAGTTCCTTGATTTGGTTCATCAATAAATACACTTTTGGTACGCACAACAGTTGGACAATTCAATAGGACAAAATGGGCTGGATTGCACTTGGAAAGCTTGAATAGGCAGTCCCTTGATTCAGTTTATCTTTAAATACATTTTGTATAGGCACAACAGTTGGACAATTATATAGGAGAAGAATAGAAGTACGCTAGATTGCATTTGGGTAGCAGAATAGCCCTTTTAACAATTCCTAACAAAATCCTTTGATCTCACTGAAGAGGCTCTGTAGTATTCTAGGACAATGTAATCACCAAAATGTCAAGTCAATAAGCATTTATTAAGTGCCTACCATTTGCCAGTGCTAAGTGCTGTCATTTGCCAATAGAAGCATCCAAAGGATATCACAAAACCTCACCTTTTTTTTTTAAGCAATTGGGGTTAAGTAACTTGCTCAAGGTTACACGGCTAGTCATTATTTATGCGTGGGTGCTCATTTTCTGAGGCCGGATTTGATCTCGGGTCATCTGAACTCCAAGGCCGCCGCTCTTACTCACTGCGCCACCTAGCTGCCCCAAAACCTCATCTTTTAAAAATCATTATTTTGGGGGGTATTTTTTCTTTCTAATCATAGAGCAATAGACTCTCTGAAGAATAAAAATTGTGACTTACCCAAAAGGCAATTGAAAATGTAAGTTGCTTTAACATGTTCAATGATGATCTTCATTCAAGGCCAGTAAGTGGGATAAAATGCATGATTTGAAAAGGAGATGAACCAATCACATATTGAGATTTAAGGATAACAGATGAACTGCCTGAGTATTAATAAGTACCTACAGAATATTTAAAAAAACCAGGAGGGGGGCGGCTAGGTGGCGCAGTGAGTAAGAGCGCCGGCCTCGGAGTTTGGATGACCCGAGATCAGATCCGGCCTCAGAAAATGAGCACCCACGCATAAATCAAATGACTAGCCGTGTAACCTTGAGCAAGTTACTTAACCCCAATTGCTTTAAAAAAAAAAAAAAACCAGGAGGAAAGTTGCCAGGAAATTGGGTAGATATCTATTCAGTAGACTGTATAATGAGATATACAATCAGGGAGGTGATAGAGCCAGCTCATATTGGCTCATAAGAACTGATTATTATATTTTCGGTATAAGCATTTATACCTTAGAAATTGGCAAACACTATAAAACAGGGCTTAATCTATTGTTTTGTTGTTTCTCTAGGCTTAAGAATGTGATGGAAAAATAGTTACTGTTGCAGATTAAACTTAAAAGTGTGCATGTGTATACATTTTTTTTTCTTGGAGAGCCAGTTAAATACTTACCAGCACACTGCCGTCTACAGAGAAAGATTTTTGGAGGCCATGTACGAGAATCGTCTTGAATGAGAAGACATGGCTTAGTTGTAATCTGTAGGAAAAAAAGGAGATCCCATATCGATGATATGATGGATCCATTCCAATTTTGAAGTAATATTGACAGGAGTCTTACTTGTATTCTAATAGCTTCATACTGATACTACTGCTAGAATAAAATTAAAGATTTCCAGTTTCCTAACAGAGATGATCCATATTAACCAAAGGAAATCAACTTTCTTTCTATTCATCTGTTACCTTAATGACAATTTATATCAACATATACACAAACAAAATTATCCCACCAAGAATTTTTCTTTTCTTAATTTTCATAATATTTTAATCTCTCTATATGTTGATTATATAATTATAATAGTTAATCTTTATGTAGACATTTATGGTTTGCAAAGTGCTTAAACATGTTAGCTCATTCAATACTTACAACCACCCTGTGACTTAGATGCTATCATTATTACCATCTGGTAGATGAGGAATCTAAGACTGAGAGAGAGTAAGTGACTTGTCTGGGCTCACACAGATACCGAATCAGGATTAGAACTTGTCTTCCTGACTCCAACTGCAGCCGTCTACCCTCTATGTAACCCATGCAAAGACATCTATGTAGTTCTCTTCTAACAATTATAATAATCTTTGTACTGTAATTATTTATAAACATGTGCTATCTCTTCTTCTAGTTTGTAGGCTCTGTATGGGCAGGAAGTGTGTTTTCCTCATCTTGGTGCCTACTTAGAACACAGAGCAGAGTGCCTTCAGCCTCTCAGATTTGAAGGAGCCTTAAGATACCATATCAACCAACCTATCCTTGAATGCCTTGAATGATATCTATCTAAAGTGTTCTTCCATTGATGTCCTTCATTGAGGGGTATCCACTGTTCTTCAAGGTAGACATTCCACTTGTGGAGATCTCTAATTGTTTAAAGATTTTTCCTGAAATTGACTTGAAATGGGCCTCTTTGGAACTTCCATTCATTGCTCCTTAGTTCTGCCTTCTAAGGCCAGTCAGAACAAATCAATTCCATTTTTCACATAATAACAGTTTGAATGTTTGAAAGCTATTGTTTTATCCCTAGGTCTTCTTTTTTCCCACATAAATACCCTCAGTTCGTTTAATTAAACTTCATATGGCATTAACTCCAGGTTCTGCCCATATCTGGATCCTCTTCAGCTTATTCTACCTAAAATATGGTGTTTGGAACTGAATACATCTCTCTGGATGTGGCCTGACTGGGTAGAATACAGTAAAACTATTGCCTGCATTGTCTTATATGCTGAACTTCTTTTTTTTAGGGTATAAAAGTTTTTTTTCAATTTTATTTTATTTTATTTGTTTATCTATTTACAACATTCAGTTCCACAATCCCTTGAATTCCAAATTTTCACCCCCTCCCTTTCCTCTCTCCTTCCACCCCATGGTGGCATGCAATCCAGTAAAGGCTCTACAAATGCCTTCATATTAAGCATTAGCGTAAAGCCAAGCAAGAGCAGCTTTCCAGAGGATGCCTGCTGTGAATAGCTTTCTAGGTTCTAATTATATAGTATAGTGAATACTCTATTTGTTCAATAACAAAATCAGAGCAAAACATTCACAGAAAATCAAGGTACACTATTCACAATGTTACAAATTATCACAGAAAATCAAAATACAGCATTCACAATGACATAATAACTCAACAACTTATCACTAAAATGGCCACATAGTTTTCACCAAAGTGGTCGCATAGTTTTGAACAAATTACAATCATTTAGTTATTCAATCACTTAGTAACTCAGTCATTCAATCATAAAGTACAAAAGGTCAAAGTCCTCCACCCACAGGGCACACCAAGTAACAAATCAGTCACTATTCAGTCATCAGTAACTATTCAATTATTAGTCACTACTCAATACCCTCTTAAGAAGTAGTGGGAAATACACAAGCCATCCAACCCTAGGTCACTAGTAAATTACAATTTCAGTCACTATTCAGTGCCCACAGAGAAGTCTTTTCATCTTGACTTGGGGCAGGCTTTCAGCTCCCATGGCTCCTGCCCAAATCTAACCAACTGCCACCTGAGTTCAAAGGCAGACAGCTCACAGTTCCTTGTCCAGCTCTCCATGCAGCCCCTGGTCCACATTATAGCTCACAGTGTCCAGTCCATCTCAAATCCTTCACAGTCTCTGTTCCTGGGAAGTCAAGGCTTAACAAAGCCACAAACAGACAAAGTACCCACACCACAGTCATGCTTCCTCTGGCAGCTCCTTGGCAGCTTCTCAGCAGCTCTGGCTGGCCCTTGGAAGTCTTCAGCAGAAGCTTCAGCTGGCTCCCAGAATCAATATCACTTCATGCAGGTTCCCAAATAAAAATCATTCTCTCCAGCCTGTGCCTCTCTTTCTCAGCCTCCAGAACCTGGCTCCAAGATCTGACATTCCAGCTAGGCCTTCTCCTTATATACCTATTAGCTCCTCCCTGTTCTTCCCCTTCCTGTTACATCAGCAACTTCCAGTTAAGTCAGCAACAGGGGTTCATACTTTTGTTTCTTATAGAGGCTTGGTCTAATTAATCTCAAACTAGGTGCTATGTATCTGTTAGCTTTGCCAATACAAAGGGATTAAATTACATTACTATTACAATCAGTCAGGTTGTAAAAAAGAATTATAACTAATGAAGTGAACAACGTGAAAGAAGGAACAAAATAAAACTGAACACAAAAGAGAGAGCAAGTAGTTTGGTTCAATCTGCATTCAAACTCTGTAGTTCTTTTCTCTGGATGTGGATATCTTTTCCATCATGAGTCTTTTGAAGTTGTCTTATAACCTTGCATTGCTGAGAGGAGCCCAGCCTATCAAAGTTATTAGTCATAGATACAGTGTGTCTGTAATTGTGTGCAATGTTCTCCTGGTTCTACTGTCCTCACTCATCATCAGTTTATATAAATCTCTCCAGGTTATCATGAAGTCTGTCTGCTCCTTGTTTCTTATAGCACAATAGTATTCCATTACATTCATATGTCGCAACTTGTTTATCCATTTCCCCAATTTATAGACATCCCCTTGATTTCCAATTTTTTGCCACCACAAAAAGAGCTGCTATAAGTATTTTTGGGCACATGTGTCTTCCTCCCACCTGTATGATCTCTTTAGAATATGGCCCTAGAAGTGGTATTGCTGGGTCAAAGGATATGTATTTTTTAATAGCCCTTTGGACATAGTTCCAAATTGCTCTCCAGAAATGACTGGATCAGTTCACAACTCAACCAACAGCACATAAAGGCCTCATTTCTAAAAAATACAGAGAATTGTTCTGTTCACTAACTGTTCACTAACCAGCCCTAATAAAAAAAAATAAACTCTAGAATTTTCCCCAGAATAGAAGTGAAATTCACCAGACTATATTTTACAATTTCCATTTTCTTCTCCTTCTTGAAAATTAGGATATTTGCTCTTCTCCAGTCCTGTCATAATTCTTTTGTTCTTCATAGTCTTTCAAAGATTATTGCAATGGCTCAACAGTCACATATCTTAGTTATTTTAGTACCTAAGGATGTAATTTATATGGTTAGTTGACTTGAACTCATCAAGGACAGCTAAAAGCTCCTTACTTAGGTTTGGCATCAACTACATATTAATAATTTTTCTTTGTCCTTTTAAATTCAAAGTTATTCTCTTTGGCAGCAAATACAAATACAAATAAAGATTCTAACTTGACTTTTCTCTGTCATCCATTATTATCATCCTACCCACACTGAGAAGTGATCTTATTCCCATCTTTGATCCCACTTTTCCCCTTAATACACATTAATGCCCCTCCCTCTTCTCTCTGTTTTCCTTGGTATTCCTCACCAGCATTTCCCAATTCTAAGTTTTAAAACTCCTGGAACCATTCTTACAGGATTGTACCATGCTTTTGTGTTTATTCTACATCCTCCCCTTCCTTCTACTTACCTTTTAAAAATCTCAGTTGGATGAAGAATTCTCTGTATATCCACATAAGTGACAGTCATGAAAATAGTATCTATGTCCCTGATGTTTTCACTTTCTCAACCAAGATTTCCTTTTCTTGTGGCTGTACATTATTTCAGTAGTGTCTGACTCTTTGTGACCCCAATTGGGGTTTTCTTTGCAAAGATACTGGAGTGATATGCCATTTCCTTTTCCAGCTCATTTTCCAGATGAGGAAACTAAGGCAAATGGGGTTAAGTGACTTGCCCAGGTTCACCCAGCTAATAAGTATCTGAGACAGGATTTGAATTCAGGTCTTCCTAATTCTAGGCTCAATGCTCTATCCACCATGCAACTTAGCTACTCTGCTCGTCTTTACCAATGCTTTATACCTTCTTGCAGAATCTTAAAAAGAAGAACAATGTGAATTAACAGAATTAGGTAATAGTTCTCTATTTTGACAAGGCTTAAGAAGTTACCTGTCATATGTTGGATGTATGTCTCAAAAGCCAGCATAATTTTTTTGCCTTTTGGAGGGCAATTGGGGTTAAGTAACTTGCCCAAGGTTACACAGCTAGGTTTTTGTCTGTGTGTGTTAAGTGTCTGAGGCCGGATCTGAACTCAGGTCCTTCTGACTCCAGGGCCTGCACTCTACTCACTGCGCCACCTAGCTGCCCCTATAGCATAATTTCTTATGAGATCATTTAATTGCCATCTCAGTACTCCTCAGCAGGGGGCTACTAACCACCATTCTTCCCCTGAACCTTACTGTATGTTTTTTTTTTCACCTAATGACACTTTGTTGCATAATTTGCTGCTTTCTTCTTAGAGAGTCCAGCTTTTTTTCTTCATAAAGAACCACATGTTAATTACTTAGTCCTTTGTCACATTCTTTCTTCCTCCTCAAACCTCTGAAACAGGTCCCTATACTGCTTCATATTCCTTTTCTTTATATATTTTTATTTGAAGTCCTACTTGCATGTTTAAGAGCATGTGGCTCTACATGATTCATTAAATTGAATTGGTCTCCAAAGAACCACTATTTACATTTTTATAAGTTTTGTAAAGAGGAATCAGTCTAGAATAATGATACAAAAACCAAAGTAAGAATTTTTAGGAAGAAATATAGCAAATGTGTGTAATGTGCTATAAATAAAAAGTTGATTCTTCAACTACACAGTATATATTATCTATGTGTCTATCTTAATAAACAAACTTACTAGAAATCAACAGTAAGGTAATAAAAACCACAATAAGCCAATTCATAGGAGCCATATTGAAATTCTACTATAGGAAAATAAAGCCAAAAATCTTGAAAAATTAAGAGGAAGCCCATCAACTGGAGTGAATATCAGTGGTTGAATAAATTGTGATATATGAATTACTGAAATATTACAGTTTTGTAAGAAATCATAATAAAAGAAACTTGGAAAAACAAAGGAAGACTCATATGAACTGATACAGGGGGAGAAAAAGCAGAACCAGGAGAAGAATGTGTCCAATAACTATAATCAATGAAAACAAACACTACAAAGCAGCTGAAACCAGGTCAACTGAAATGATCAGTCATTTCCCGAAGGCACAGATGACAAAACACTGCTCCCTACATAAGCAGAAACATATAGGATACTATCAGAATGGAATATAGCATCAACTCTCAGTGAAGACAATTTATCACTTGATTACTCTGAATGGTTTTCTTTTGTAATCAGGAGGCTTCTTTGGGGATGAGGTTTATTAGAAAATAACTTTGGCAGAAAAAAAAAAGAAAGAACTACGGAAATGATATGTAGAATGAATACAATAATGTAAATAAAAAGAGCACTGAGATTAAATCAGTTGCTTCATGGTTATACTGACTAACTTTTTTACCAGAAAAAAGCTGGTGAAATGGACCTTTTTACTTTCCTTGGAGAAATGAGGAACTATGAGTGTAGAATATTGTCATACATAATTATGTTGGTTTGTTTTGCTTTAACTTTTTTCTTTATGAGGACTGAGGAAATAGGCAAGTATTTAAAAATGACTAGTATAAAAACAGAAGGCATCAACAAATTTAAAAATATATATATATGACTTGGTCTATAATAAGCTTTTTTTAAATCTTTATGATTTAGTAATCATCTTACCCTAGATAATTATTATGCATGTTAGAAGGAGTTTAATAAAAACAGTTTGGGGGAAAACTTGAAAAAGCATCTTTTTAGAAAAAGGAAATTCTATCACTCAAAATTCAGCTTTCTAATTGATCCTGCTGTAAAACTCTTCCATAGCAAGTCTGTAACTCAAATGTTTTCATGGAGCAGAGGTGATAGAGGCTAGGAAGATACATAGACAACAAATCTGTACAGTAACTTTTAAAAAATAGTTTCCTTAAAAAATCAAAAGCTGAGGGGGTGGATACAAGATGGCAGAGTAAAAGTAGGAACTTGCTTAAGCTCCCATACCAACTACCTCCAATAGCTGTAAAATATGACTCTAACAAATTTTAGAGCTGCAGAACCCACAAAGTGACAGAAAGAAACAAATCTCCCACTGAAGACAGCCTGGCAGGCCAACAGGAAGGGTCTATTACACAAGGCTGGGAACCAAGCACAGACCCACATGAGCCACACAGTTCCGTCTCTAGGGTGGCCCCAACCAGGAGCATAGACTGCGAGAGCAGACTTCAGGAGAGTGAATCACCAGCAGCTGTGGTTGTTTCCAGACTTCTCAACCCATAAATGCCAAAAAGAAAATAAAAGGTCAGTGGGGAACTCTGTTGGAACCTGGTGACCAAAGAGTGTGGTTTGGCCCCTGCCCCTGGGGCAAGAAGCAGCTGGAGGCATAGTGGCCATGCAGTTACCACCACATGGCTGCTTCCAGAGCTCCTGGCCTGCAGGTTGTAAGGGGACAAAGCAACTATTCAGAGGGGAATCACTCTTGCTTTAGCCTGCTGGGATCTGGATCATGGTCTTGGGTGGTGGTCCTGGGGTCCTGGTCCCTAGCTTATGGGGACTGTAGAGAGGGCACCCTCCTAAATAGCTCCAACAGCTGCAAAAACCCCAGCAATTTGGGATATAGCTCTCTCCATTCTGGAAGCAGAGTTTTAACATGGCAAAGAATTTCAAAGTCAAGTAATTGACTGAAAATATGAACAAGCAATGGAAGCACAAACAGACTATAGAATCCTTTTTTGGGGACAAAAAGGATCAAGGCATGGAGTGGGAGGAAGACAGCAAAATAAGAACTCCTGCATCAAAAACCTCCAAGAATGGCGTGGAGCCAAGATGGCGGAGTAGAAACAGCTCATCCAAGCCACTCTGCTCCCAGATTCCCCCCAAACTATGTAAAAGGGGACTCTGAACAACTTCTGGAGCCCCAGCACCCACAGAACAACACAGAGAAGCTAACCTCCTGCTGAGGACAGCCCAGCAGCCTTGCAGGAAGGACCAGTGCAGGGCTCTGGCAGCGCGCAGCACACAGAGCGCGGGAGCCAAGCCGAACAGAGCCCAGGTCCCCGTGAGCTGAGGTTTTAGCCCCAGGGCAGCAGGGCCAGCAGCCGGCTGGAGAGACCCCAGAACACCAGCAGCTGTGGCAACTCCAGACTTATTAACATAGACATGTCTAGGACAAAGTAAGAGGTTAACGTCCTATGGACTTTGGGACCAGCATTTGGGGAATGCGTCAGCTTCCTCCCCTGGGGGCTAGAAGCCTCTGAGGAGACACACCATTTTGTAGTTTTCAGAGGCAGCTCCAGCTCCTGGCCTGAGAACTGTAGGGAGATCCAGCAATCAGTCTTGGGGGGTAATTGCACTTGCTTTAACCTCCCTGGATCTGGATTGTGATCTAGGGGGGAAGTCGTGGGTGGGTTTACAGCTTGCCATAAATGGAAGTTGCCCCCCACACGTTCGGGACGAAAATTCCTCTATCTGGCCTTAAAGCCATAGTGTGGCAACAAGCCCAAAAGTCAAGTAATTAAGTGGCAACATGCCAAGGCAAAGGAAACAGAAAAATGCAACCATAGACTCCTATTTTGGGGGCATAGAGCAGGAAAAGGACTGTGAGGTCAGAAGTCCTGCTCCAAAAGCCCCAGGGGAAAACATGAGCGGGTTGCAGGCCATAGAGGACCTTAAGAAGGACTTCAAAAATCAAATAAGAGAAGTGGAG
The DNA here is from genome assembly GCA_011680675.1 of Gymnobelideus leadbeateri. NCBI lineage: Eukaryota > Metazoa > Chordata > Mammalia > Diprotodontia > Petauridae > Gymnobelideus > Gymnobelideus leadbeateri. The sequence goes on along the minus strand of WOXC01004736.1, from coordinate 5,189 downwards.
GAAAAATTGGAAAGAGAAATGAGAAGGATGCAGGAAAAGTATGAAATGAGGGTCAACAGCCTGACTGAGGAAAACAACACCTTAAAAAACAGACTAACTCAAATGGCAAAGGAGGCCCAAAAGGGCAATGAGGAGAAGAATGCCTTTAAAAGTCGAATTTGCCAGATGGAAAAAGAATCTCAAAAGTTCACTGACGAGATTCAAAAACCTCCAAGAAAAATATAAACTGGTCACAGCTCAAGAAGGATTTTGAAGATCAAGTAAGAAAAGTGGAGGAAAAATTGGGAAGAGAAGAAGAGAGAAGAAGAAGAAGAAGAAGAAGAAGAAGAAGAAGAAGAAGAAGAAGAAGAAGAAGAAGAAGAAGAAGAAGAAGAAGAAGAAGAAGAAGAAGAAGAAGAAGAAGAAGAAGAAGAAGAAAGAGAGAGAGAGAGAATAGGAAACTAAAGCAATGCCCATCCATTGGGAATAGATGAACAAATTATAGTATATGAATATAATGGAATATTACTGTACCATATGAAATTATGAAAGGGATGGGCTCAGAGAAACCTGGGAAGAGTTATATGAACTGATGGGAAGTGAGCAGAACCAGAAGAATAGTTTATACAGTAGCAACATAATAAAGATATCTTTGAATGACTTAAGACCTCTGATTAATGCAATGATCAACCATGATTCTGAGGACTGATCATCTGTGCTGCTCACCTCCTGACAGAGAGATTATAGACTCATGATGAAGAATGATATATACATTTTAACATGGATATTGTGGGAATTTATTTTTTGACTATATATATTTGTTAGAAGTGTTTTGGTTTTCTCTTTTTCTTTTAAACTGGGGAGAGGGTGGAAGGGAGAGAAAATAAATGCTTCTTAATTTTAAAAAACTAGATGTCTTTATTTAAATTCTGTCACTATAGGCTCATGGATCAGTTCTCCAACATGCCAAAGACTGGGTTTCTCAGCTATGGAGCTATTTGGGTAAGGAATCAGTAGTATGGTGCTTCAGCCCAAGGTAAGCAGTAAAGTCTTAGAAAGAAAATGATTTTGTCTCAAGAGACTAGCCTCTACTCCTTCACTACTGTAGTCCCAAGCAGCTTTTATATGTTTGACAAACACTTATGAAGTATATAATGTGTACAAAGGACTGTGCTTGTGAGAGAAATATAGTTTATATAAGGTAGTGTACTGGCCTTCATGGAGCTCAGAGTCTGATAGTCTAAGACAAAACCATATGTAACTATGATTTTCAAGTACAATAGAGAAGAAATGTGATCAGCACATTACCTGGCATGTAATAGGTATTTAATAAATATTGATTGATTGATTGAATAGAGGACCTTTCAGGTACAGGGAATGGCTTTGTTCATGCATTATTGTATGAGATAAGAGAATTACAAATATCTCATGTATAAAAGTATATGTATATGTATCTCATGTCTGAACGTTGACCAGTTTGTTTGGAGGACAGAGGATTTTAATGGTACTATCAAGAGAAAAGGCTAAAAAATCTGGATGGCATCAGACTGTGGACAACTTAGAATACTACAGAATGGAGTTTGAACTTTACATGGGAAGATACCCAAGATTTCTGAGCATAGGACAAGGTAACAAAATCTCTGGGTAAGGAAGACAGTAAGGTAAGTAGTAGCCATGTGGACAGATTAATGGAGAAGAGGTCAAGACCTGTTAGGAAGCTGTGGTACAAACAGAATGCTAAAGAAGGGGGTGGCAAAGAGAACAAAGAGGAGGGGAGGAATGCAAGAGATGTTGTAGAGGTAGAATTGGTTGCTGATTATGTATGATAAGTGCTATTCAGAGAAAAAGAAGCCAAGATAACCACAAGTTTGCAAACAGGGAATACTGGGTAAGTTTCTACAGCCAGAACTAATGAAGTCAGAAGGAAGAGCATGTTTTGAAGAGAAAAACTAAAAAAAATAAGCTTGGTTTTGGACAGATTGAGTTGAGGTGTTTATTACACATCCTCTAGGTGAGGTTTTGAAATCAACTAGAGATCAGGAGACTGGTCAGAACCATAGGTCTGGGCGCCAACTGTAGAGTGTCAGTAGTTAAAGCCACAAGTAGGAGTGAATGAAGTTTCTAATGGGAACAGTATAAATAGAAAAGAGAAGAGTACTGAAGAAAGACCTTTGGACATTACAAATGGATTTTCTAAAACTCTCTCTCCTAAGGGAACATAAATGTAGGACACATGCTCTCAGTGCTTAACTCAGGTAACCAAACATGAGCAATAAGATCTCCCACAGGAGGGTTAGGACTGAGGTTCCCCTAATGCCATTAGGGACTGCATTAGAATACTGAAGGGGAGACTGAGCATATTCATATTCCCACATGCACTAATCTGCTGGATTATCTCTTAATAAATATATAGTTGGTCTATCTTAAAATCTTCAGAAAGGTCTTATTTTTGAAGTCTTGGCTATGCATAATTTCCTCTATCTTGCCACAGATGCTTTTTGTCTCACTTGTGACTACATAGTGCTCCTTTTCTTGTCCATACTGAGCTGGCCTGCCACTACCCCATGATACCGTATGTTGCTTATAAAGCAGGTGGTAATCACACATATTTGATCAAAACACTTTGCTTTTAGCCATTTTAGCTAAGACATTTAAAATTTTTTTTTTAATTTTTTGCTTTTTGGAGGGCAATTGGGGTCAAGTAACCCGCCCAAGGTCACACGGCTAGGTTTTTGTTTGTGTGGGTTAAGTGTCTGAGGCCGCATCCGAACTCAGGTCCTTCTGACTCCAGGGCCGGTATTCTACTCACTGCGCCACCTAGCCGCCCCTAAGACATTTTTTAGATGGCGTGGAATAATTAAAGGTGATAGAAGTCTGCCTTGTCAATCTTTCCTCAATTAAGCTCAGATAATACTTTAATGTAATAGCTCTCCGAGTCATGATCATGAATATTGCCAAAGGCAGAAAGATGCCACTAGACTATCCTAGCCCAGCGAAATCAGATCTGTGGAGGCTCTACCTAGCCAGTGGACCTTCCACAAGGCTTTTTATTTTGCCATAGTTATCTAGAGCTATGCCAAAAGTTTGTTGGGGGAGGTTTGAATTAGTGTTCCTCTGAAACCATTTATTTGCTGTCCAATGAAATTGTTGGAAACTTCAAAAATCAGAATTTAACTTAGTTTAGCCAGTAGAATTTAACTAATGCACACAGTTGCAAATTGTTCTGATGATCTGAGAAATTTGACCTCTTTTTACACTTAGTTCTAATTTTTAGATTATTAATTATTATTATTAATTATTATTAGATAATTATTAATTATTTAGATTATTAATTATTATTAATTAATTATTATTAATTAGTTCTTTTTACACTAGTTCTAATTTTGTTCTCTTCAGATCTTCATAGCTTATTTTAAAGATTGAACTTTGTGTGGTGGTGCATGCCTGTAATCTTTACTAATAGGAAGGCTAAGGCTGTTGGATTATTTGAGCTCAGGAGATCTTAGCTACAGTAGAATAAAGCCAGTGGTACCGCCATCCCAAGTCCAGCGCCACTAGGGTGATTGATGCCTAAGAAAGGGTGAACTTGCCTAGGTCAGAAATGGAGCAGATCAATGGAGCAGTGTGCCAATAAGTACAGTGTGATTGGGCCTTTGAGTACTGGCTGTACTTCTAGATCAGATACGGAGACCTAGTCTTTTTTTGTTTGTTTGTTTGTTTGTTTTTTCCTTTTTTTTAGGAGGGGGAAAAGCATTGGGTTTCAATGACTTGCCCAAGGTCACATGGCTAGTAAGTGTTAAGTGTCTGAAGCCAGATTTGAACTCAGGTCTTCCTGACTTCAGGTCCAGTGCTCTATTCACTGTGCCACCTAGCTGCCCTGAGACCCAGTCTTAAAAAAATGAATTATGCTTCTTCTGGTTTAGAAATCTATAATTCAATTTAATTTTATTCAATTCAGTTAAAGATTTATTAAGTGCCTCCTATGTATTAGACTCTGTGCTGGGAAAACAAAACAAAATATGAAATAATCTCTGCCCTCAGGGAACATACATTCTATTGGGACAATACAAAAGGTACAGTGCACATAGATAAGAAGATACAAAAGATATATAAAATACATACAAAAGCCCATTTAAAGCAATTTCAAGGATAGAGTAACAATAATTGCATCAATCCTAAAGAAATAATCTTGTAGGCCAGTTAGTGAATCCAGAATTTAGGCTTATTTTTTGCTATACTATCTTCATAAAGCTTCATATTCACACAGTGCTTCTCTTGCAACAACCCTGTGAGAGAAGTGACTGAAGTATTAGTATGCCTTGTTTGCAGATGAGAAAGTTGAGGCTTGAAGTGGTTAAATGACTGGCCCAAGGTCACATAGCTACTTACTAGTGGAGCTGGGACTGAAATTTCTATCTTCTGAATCTAAATTTAGTGTTCTTTCCACTTCTCCCTGCTGCCTTTCCTGATAATACATTCTTTGGTGTTTTTGGCCTGATCCTCCCATAACTACTTAGTTCAGCTGCTCTGTACAAACAGTTGAACTCTGCAGACTTTTTATTTTCTTTGCACTGACTAATTCTTTGAATCAAAAGAATGAGGAATTATGCAAACTCAGCTATTATGAAAATCTTTTATGAAATTCAGCATATTGCTGAATAAGCCACTAGCAAGCTTCATCACTGATAAACCTCAATAAAGGTTTTAAAAAACAAACAAAAACCCCCATAACTTTTTGTGCTTTCTATACAAATAGAATATAATCATCCTTTGCTATCATTCTTTATCAAATATCTGTTTTTAACAGATACTTTCAAGGTGTACCTCTACTATTAGATGATTCTTTAGTTTCTTTCTTTCTTTTTTTTTTTTTTTTTTTTTTTTGCTTTTTGGAGGGCAGTTGGGCTTAAGTGACTTGCCCAAGGTGACATAGCTAGTTTTTGTGTTAAGTGTCTGAGGCCAGATTTAGAACTCAGGTCCTCCTGACTCCAGAGCCGGTGCTCTATTCACTGCACCACCTACTCGCCCCAATGGTTCTTTAGTTTCATCCTCAAGGTGTTGTTTATCACATTTATATGGTGCACTTATTGGCAGGTAAAGGTTGGCTAATGCACTGCTAGCTTAGATAAAGAACAGATCAGAATGCAAAAAAAAATCTGAATCTGTTTTGAGGTTTTATCTGTTTCATCCTCATCTGCATATTGTTGACC